>JAUTXW010000450.1:867500-917500 GCA_030620095.1 Kuschelorhynchus macadamiae
GATTAATTAGATACTAAAAATTGCACAATGAATAAATTTAACATGTTTTGGTGTACACAGACACTTAAAATACCTTAAATATCAACCCAAATATATATATTTAAGATTGAATATAAATTTATATATATATATATATATATATATATATATATATATATATATATATATATATATAAATATATATATATATATATATATATATATATATATATATATATATATATATATATATATATATATATATATATATATATATATTATATATATATATATATATATATATATATATATATATATATATATAATGGACAACACGAAATAGCGGGGCTGCAACCCCGCTATTTCGTGTTGTCCATTTCATTTTCAAACAGCCGTGAAATTATAAAGAATCTATATATATATATATATATATATATATATATATATATATATATATATATATATATATATATACATTAAATGTCAAAGATACAAAAACCAGATAAAACAAACATGGCGGTAAACAAAATAACACAATACCATATCAAATATTGTCTGTTTCTGCCATTACTTCCTCCAGTAAATAGAAAGCCCTTTGCAGAAGAAACCCCTTAATTGCATTTTTAAATTGTATTACTGGTAGCACTAGTATTATATTGGTGAGAATGCTGTTTTACATAAATCATCGCATATGCCATGGAAATGTCAGAATGTTCATTGTCACAAAGCTCTGCTGGCAGTCGTTTCGATATACTAGGCCAGACACGACCCCCCCTGCTCTCCTCTGCACTAAATTCCAATGACGGGGTATAGCATGTCACCAGCCTATCAACCCATATGAAAGTCCGGACTGGAAGAATGCGAAGTATACCCTCCTAAATTTGTGTATCGAGACCACGTCTACCAATTGTCTGACTGCGAAACCGTTTTTTTGAGAGAGATGCTGTCAAATATTCCCCATGTGCACTCCGTTGGAGGGCACGTTCAAGGTATGTCCCTAAGATTTGGTTCTTTTGAGTTTTGCTCCAGTACACTAATGTTCAATTTAAATGAGAACATCGCGACTATTTCACTATATTTAATGATAGTTTATCGCTGCGTAATTAAAGTTCCGCCGGAGACTGTGCCCACTCACTTCTTTGTGATATCTCGTCTGGGGCCCTAAACGCTGCCAGCAATGTGCCATCATCAGTATAAAATCTACCTTCAATGTTCTTTGCCCTTAGTGTTGCATCTAAGTCATTTATGTATATGGGACTCCCGTTGTAACATTTATGAAGTTGGGTGTCATTTTACTTACGGGTACTGCCTGGATTTTCTTTTATAGAGGTATGATTTCATAGTATTTATACTGTAAGATACGCAGTCGTATGCTTTGCTCAGGTCACAAAAAAACCGATACTGAGTAACCTCGCTTAAAGCAGTCCACGGTGTATTTCACAAAAGCTAAAATTGCATCTGGAATTTTTTTTCCCGAAAGCCGAATTAAGTGCTGCATAGTAGATTCTTATTTTTTTGATGCTGGCAAATTTGTTGTTTAATGACTTTGTCATTAAAATCATTTTTGATATGATAGGCAATAGTGATATTGGCCTATAATTTGATGGGTCATTTTTGTCACCTTTTTTTAAAAATTAGAATTACTATAGCAGTTTGGAAAAATTTGCTCTTTAAAGCACAATTTGATTATTTTTGTTAGAAGAAACAAAGATATATTTATTAGTTCAATAGTGGGATATTTAATCAATAGACATCTCTGCTATTACCCCACAACACTGCCCACCTCGCTGTAAGTTACCTCTTTAAATAATATTGAAATACATATTGCAGTGGATCCCTGTGAGTCGCTAGCAAATTTTCAGAAATTCTGTCTGCAAGTCCTATAATGAAGGAGTTAAAGTCTTGTACATTTATATTAGACCCCTCATGATTCACATTTTTTGTTTTGATTATATTCCATACAGCTTTTGATTGGTTTTGAGAGTATAAAATAAAGTTATCATTAGAATTAGTTCTTTGTTCTTTTAAAACTATTCTATACCTATTGCTGAAATCGTTTCTAATTTATATATTATTTGGTGTCTGTCGAGTTATCTCAAGCATCGTTCAAAATGTTTGTAAACATTTCTATCCATTTGCCCGGCACTGTAAAAAAATCCCAATTTGTGTTATTTGTTATGTGAAAAAATATGAATTTGCCTTTTTTGGTGATTGGTTTGCATGTTTTAAGCTAACCTATTTTTTTTTCGCGAGAATTTAAAGTGATACTTTCTGGCAAAGATGGTCTGAAAAAGAGTGTCCAGAATGCATGTCCTTTAATTATGGTTAAAATGTACAAAAATATTAATAATGCGGTTATTTTCCCTGGTGATATTAAATATTGTTTGCTGAAAATTAAAACTGCTTAGCAGGCCAGTAAGTTTATTTCCTGTAGTGTAAATCTGGTTAAAATAAGTATTGGAATTACCACATAGGATATCATTTGGGATGTTATCGAAAAATTAATGAGACATTACTCGAAATTTTCGGAAAAACTTAAGAGGTCTATATATACAACATACTATGGTACGTATAGAGTTTATTTTTAGAGCTTACTAAATGTTTTTCAATTAAGTTGACCCTGACTTTTTTAAAGTAATGTTTGATATTTACAAGGAGTAATGTCCCTGCATTGATACTCTCAAGTACAGAAATACGCTGCGTCCTAATTATAATGGAGATATAGACTAGCTATTTCATTAATTTTCAACCAGTATTGTTGTATGCGATATCAGGGTTATTATTCTCAAAAAATTGGTAAATTCACCTTTACCCACAACTTTTTTTGGACAGAATTCCAGTACTTACAATAAACAGTCTTTATATGCATATAATTATTTGGTAATAAGATGATATAAATTCTATAAACTGTAATGTATATGAATTTTTTTGATTAATTTAAAATTATTTTCCTCCATAAAAAGATAGTTTTATTCCAGGAAATGGAATGTTACTGACTATTTAAATATTAGGCCGAGATTTTGTTTTACCACACTTTAATGTTATATACATTTTGAAGTCCATTTGATAAGCAGTTTCTCAATAATGATTTTTTTTACATTTTGTAAGGCAGCCATTTTGCTCCGCCATATGGGATTTTTACCAAAATAACCCTTTCACCCCTTGTCAATCGGATAAGTAACTTTTGAGCTATGCCGCGCAGACAGAATTGACATACCAAAGGAAATCGAAGAACATGTTTTTCGGGGTCTAGGGTCCCGAAAACGCTCATATCTGCAAATATCTCGGAGGGTAATTTTTTTACGTTTCGAAAACTTCCCTCTTACGAAGAAAGTAAAACGAAAATTTCTAGTTCATTGACTTTGTACGTTTAAATTACAAACCGAAATATTAGTTTCATCTACAGAGGGGTCCCTATTTCTGAGAGTGCTCAAATCGTTGCCTTCGGAGAATTTCTTCCATCAAGTCTTTTTTTTTGTTTTGGTTATCTGACTTAGGGAAATAGAATTTATTTTGCGATTGTGTACCTGGCCCAGAAATCCGGGTTTCGGAGGGTCCTTTCCAGGTGTCTTGGTACTCTTATTTTAGAAGATGCACACCGTCTATGTCCATAGCAAGGATATATCTTATCTACTTCATATTGTCGGTCTTTTTCTTGTTCCTGCAGGCATGCCTTGACGTCTTAATAAGTTCGTTCAGGATCAAGATTGGAAATGAAAATCTACATCAATCTTTCTACCGGTTTAACTTTCCAGCAGATAGGGTTTCAGCTTGTTTTGATATAAATTTGTGCTTTCGTATTGTTTCCCTTCATATTGTCTTTTTCTCGTTTTTGTCGAATAGTTTTAATGCTCCTTCAGTTTGTGAATCTTTAATGTGGTATATTTCACTGACATTGACAGTTCTGTAGTTTTTGAGATTTTTGTACCGAAGCAGGCAACTCAGATTGTTTAGATGTATTTAGTGTATGCTTTTTTAGGTTTGGCACGATTGATTTCCGCGCCGCTTCCACCCGCCTTTTTCGGTGGAGGGGCTCTGCAGTGTTGCCGCGACTTCTTCTTTTTCTTGTAAATTTTGTAGGGGTATTTTTGTTTTATCTCTTCCAACTAGTCGGAAATGCTTTAAAAAATATTAGAAAATTTCTTCTACCATTTTATTTATGATTTCTCCAAAAATTTGTTTGTTTCTTCAACATCTACCTTACGCGTACTCCTCAATTCGTTATGCAGGAGCTAGTTTCGTGTTACTGATATAACGTGTAACATTCGAATTTTATTAATATTTCGGGTTGTGTGAGTTTTTTTACCATATACGATAAATAATGTTTATTATATTTAAAAGGATATCGCAGTGAATTTAAATTTTTTGACAGGTTGATGTCGGTCACCGACAGATACCTTATTAGTCTAGCAATCGAGTCGGATCTTCATTGTTCAGCCAAATAAAAGATCTGACAGATTCACCTTTAGAAAACGCGTAGTCCTCAAAGTCTTATTTACCGACGAAGAAAAAAATTATTTTCAACAAACCAAAATATAAACATTTAAAATGGAAAAAATAAAATATGAATAAATACCGACTTTTGGATAATAAAAACAATAATTATTGATAAAATAATACTTTCATATTTTTGTAACATGTTTGTTTGTACACAAACTGATAATATTTAATATTGATTTTGATGCCATTATATTTGACTATTGAGTCCTTAAAGAGAGCTTTCGCTTTTTAATCAACCTTTCCCCATCCTCAATTCTCCAGTTGGCTACGCGAACATTTTTATGGGGGCCATCTATCCACTTTAGCCTTTCCCTTGTTTTAAAATGGGTTCAGCATTAAGGCCCTTTTTGCGCGTTTCCGGCCCTGAATCTAATAACGGTTTCAGCTGCCAAATTTGCTTCCATAATAAATTCGTGTTACCTGTGCGTCAAAAATTGAATTTATAATATTCGTTTTCTTGGACCATTTATTTATACAATTTTTGTTTGTATTTTCTTGGAATTAGGTTCAGTTTTTGGGTTTTTTTTAATGGTTTGAAGTTATCCCTTTTGAATAAGTTTAAAAATACAGAAAAACGGTAAAATAATCATGGAACTCCTAAAAAATAACGAAATTAAATTTAAACACATTTATACTGGGAGGCCTAAGTTTCATTTGTCAGAGCATTAAACAATCTACAGCCATTATAATGATGCGATCAATGTAGTGGAGTTACTGGCACCAGCTTTATCTCTATTTTTATAGAAACTAGATGACCCGGCAGACCTTGTTCTGCATTTTTCGTTAGATGGCACGATGAGTTTCCAGTGGAATTATAAGAATATGGGGCGCATTCACCACATCGTTCAGAAATGTTTTTGACGAAAAACATATTGGTTTTATAGAAAAAATACGCAATAAAACAATACAAAAAATAGTGATAAAAGGTTTCGGTAACCAGAGGTTCATGTAATCATTGTAAATTGGTGCAGTACAACTATCTCACGAATTTGCTGACAAATCTGGCTTAGTGTTTTAAATATATAGAAGATGATCATTCCTTTTCTGCATAAAGTATTTTTAATTTTTAAAAACACAACGCTGAAATATATAACGACTGGCCATAGTTAAAAATCTTGTATTTTACAAAAGTCGAATAGCAGACTTTTCTACTATGAGTACTCTGTTGACTTCCGATCTAGCGCCCCAGTTCAGAATCCCATAACGAATATTACAGCGAATATAAGTGCTGCTGCAGCCGTTTTTTTAAATGTACTTAATTTTTTTTGAAAATGTAATATACTAATAATTGGCGACAAAGAGTTTTCTGCTGAAGATCTTGAAAATAATACTGAGAGTGATGGTGATTTATCCGAACCCGAAGCAGAAGAAAATATTGAAGAAGGTAATCTGGAACCCGATAATCCTCCTGCATCGAAGAATAGTCCAGAACAACCTGCTAAGAAGAGAAAGCGCGTAAAGATTCAGCCCAACAAGGCTGATATAAAATCTGCATTCGACAAAATTTTCACGCGTAATGCCAAAAAACAGTAATTAATTTAGTTTTTAAGCATTAAAGTAATTCCTTTAGTTATTAAGCATTAAAGTAATTGAATTTATCGTTGTACTTGGATATATCTATCTTTCATTAAATATTATTAATATCATTTTAGTGCTAGTTGTATTATTCCATTTAATTTTTATGTATTTTTTTTCCTTCTGTGTTCGATGTAAATTGTAACGATGTCGCTTAGCTGCTGCCACATAAATGTGCGTTCACTAGTAGCAAATTTTGAAGGTTTTAAAAAAGCAGTTCTTAATAAATATGATATTATATCTGTCTCCGAAACATGGCTTCACGCAGGTATTTTGGATAACGTTATTAATTTAAATGGATATAAACTTTATCGTCGTGATAGAACTAGTGGTCTGAGAGGTGGTGGGGTCGCTGTGTGCTTACGTACTTCGTGCAAATCTTCTTCACTAAATATCACTGAGGTACGAGGCAGCGAGCAGTTGTGGATTTCGGTTAAAAATTTTATACGACAATTCAGCATAGGTACTTTGTACCGTCCTCCCTCCTGCTCCGTAGTCGAATTTCTCGGTGAACTCTAAAACGTTCTTGCTGTTTTAGATCCGCAATGCAATTCTATTATAATGCTTAGCGATCTTAATATGGATTTACTTGACTATGATAATAATAATTCCAAAAAATTACTTAATATATTTGATTCCTTTAATTTATGTCAAATTATAAATGAGCCCACACGGTATGGTCAGAATAGTGCTAAATTACTGGATATTATTGCTCATTCCAATAACATTAACAGGATTAACTCTAAAGTTCTAAACATATCTGACATTGCAGATCACTGCCTCGTGTCATGCCAAATATTTAAGTGTAAGGAAAAAATAACCCCCTTTTTGCATAAATACCGTGACTTCAAAAATTTAAATGTAAATAATTTTAATGCTGATCTTGCTCTAATGGATTTTTCACGCGTTTACAGGGCGTTAGACATTGAGACTAAAACAAATATTTTTAACTTAACTATCCTTAGCCTCTTCGATTTTCATGCTCCCTTTAAAATTGTTAAGCCCTGCCCCTTGGCTAACCGAAGCTGTAAAATCACTTATTACTGAAAGGGATAAAGCATTAAAAAAATTTAAGCGTACTAAGAAGGAGGTGGATTGGAATTTTTATAAAACTCTCCGTAATGAAGTGAACTACGCTATTAAACGTGAAAAGAAAGCTTATTTTCAATATAAGTATCGTAATGCGGACAAAAATACACTGTGGAAGGAATTGAAAAAATTAAATCTGAACTCTAAAAATTCTAATAATGAGACATCTAATAATCTTACTGATCCTTCCTTACTTAATAAGTTCTTTTTAAGCATACCTGCTCAAAATACTGTGGACCAGACCACTATCGACTTTTTTAATAGAAATAAATTTAACGAAGGACTAAATTTTAAGTTTAGCCATACTAATGAGAATGATATCTATAAAACACTACTTTCAGTTAAATCAAAATCCACTGGCCCAGATGGTATTAGCGTGAATATGCTTTTGTTATGTTGTCCTATAATACTACCCGTAATAAAACATCTTTTTGACTTTATTATTGCTAGGAACACCTACTACACTACCCTTCAACCTGGAAAATGTCTCACGTCATACCGATTCCTAAGAATAATTCCCCAGAAGAGCCCAAAGACTTTAGACCAATTAGCATTTTATGTGTTTTATCAAAAATATTTGAAAAAATTGTCGAAAGCCAGATTAGGGAGTTTGTTGATAATTACAATATTTTACCACAAAATCAGTCAGGGTTCCGGAAAAATCATAGCTGTATCATTGCCCTAGCTCAAGTAACCGACGATATTCTTACAGCTACCGATGATAACAAATTGACGATTCTGGTTTTAATTGACTACTCCAAGGCCTTTGACTGCATCAGTCACACCCTTCTTATCGCCCTCTTAGGTTATCTGGGCTTCTCAAAAAATTCAACAGACCTTCTTTCGTCTTACCTGGTAGGAAGATTGCAGGCAGTGAAACTGCGTCAGGTGATGTCGGATTTTGCTGTTGTGAAGAGCGGAGTGCCACAGGGCTCCGTTCTGGGACCTCTACTATTCACTATTTATACGTCTCAGTTCTCCAATATCCTCCAGCACTGTTCATTGCATTTCTACGCCGATGACTCCCAAATATATTTATCTTTTATTCCAGCAGAAACTGACACTGCGTGCATAAAAATTAATAACGACTTAAAACGTCTTCTGGACATCTCCAATAAATACGGTTTAAATATCAACGCAAGTAAGTCCAAAGTAATGTTGTTTGGTAGAAAATCGGCACGCAACGCATCAATTGATCACATCAATATTAATATTTATTCGGACAGATTAATCCTAACAGATGAGGCAAAAAACTTAGGGCTTCTCGTAGATTATAAGCTTAGGTTTGACAAGCATGTCAGTGCCCTTATAAAGAAAGCTTTTAGTACCCTTAAAGTTATTTACACAAACAGACATTATTTTAACAAAAGTACGCGTCTTTTATTATGCGAGGCGCTTGTTCTGTCACATCTCAACTATGGTGATATAATATATGGTCCCACTACTACGTGTTGATGTGAGTCAGCTACAGCTGATTCAGAATGCTTGCATAAGACTTACATGTGGCATAAGACGACGAGGTCATGTATCTCAGGCACTTAAAGAATTGAATTGGCTTAATATGGAGAACCGACGCAAACTACACTCACTAATATTTTATCATAAAATAATCTCGTTAAAAAAAACATCTTATCTCTTTAAAAAACTAAAATTTCGATCATCCGTGCACTCGGTTAATGTACGATACAAACATCTCCTCACTATACCTCAGCATAAAACCACTACATTTCGTGGATCATTTTCATTCGACGCTCCAAAAAAATATAATAATTTACCAGATCATTTAAAAATTCTATCTATTCCAGCCTTTAAAAGGAAAGTTAAAAAACTGCTTTTAAATACTTAACTTTTAAATTCTAAATGTTTTACTCCTTCTGTATGTTTATATATGAAATATAGGAAAATTAATTCTGAATATGTAATAATGAATATTTTTATTATTGATAATTGCTACTAGAAACTCTAAGCTGTCTCACTTATATTGTATTGTTTTTTTCTTTACTAAATTTTACTTAGTTTAAAGGCTGAATTGAAAAGAGCTAGTCACCGCTACGCCGGTGAATGCGAACTCTGCCCTTTGTCAGATTTTTTTTTCCATCTTGGGTTAGAATTAAGTTGTAAGTTTTTGTATACTTCTAGCAATAAAAGCATACATTATTATTATTATTATTATTATTATATACTATAATATAAAATATACTAAATGTGAAAAACGTTCTGCAATATAACTGTAAACATATTTTTAACCTAGAAGAAACCATTGTAAGTTCAAATTTAAATAAAAAGATAGTAAGCAACAAAATCATTATTTACATTTACGTTTTTTTATATTAAAAATGAAATAAATCAAATACATTCCAAAAGCAAAACAGCTAATTTCTAAAATTACAATAAATAAAATTACTTATTTTTTTTGCACAATAAAACAATAATACAAAGTCAGCCTGAACTCGAAAGTGGTGATTCACAGGGCGCTAGATGGCAGCAGCTTATAACAATTCTATTTGTTTTTGGTCTTTCTAACAACTTTATTTTATGTATATATATATATATATATATATATATATATATATATATATATATATATATATATATATATATATATATATATATATATATATATATATATATATATATATATATATATATATATATATATATATATATATATATATATATATATATATATATCGTCACCTGACTATTGGTTTGTTCTACCTCTAAAATTGTAAAATGTGCAGGAGAGCGTTTTAAAGTTTTGATACTGAATATTTTAATGAAATAATTGAATTTTTAGTAATTCAAGTGAAGGATTTATGGTAACAAGGTGTGAGTATTACACCTATTAGGTTTTTTTTGGTTTAAACTCCAGGAATTTTAAAAAATCGACAAAAAACCAAACGGAGGTAGGACAAAGTCTTTGATATTATGATTTTTTTCTTGGAGATAGCGCAAAAAGCTTACTAGAAGGGGATATAGAATAAAACAATATTCGATTAGATAACATTTATTGCAAATATCCAAGATAAACATTAACACAAAAATACATTGCTAAAAGGTAAAAGTTTGACAAAAAAAGTGTCAAATTAAAAAAAAAATGCTAAAACTAATAATAATCAGTCATGCTGATAAAATACAACCAAAAAACATCAATTTTCCTCTATTTTGTAAATTTCATATTTCAGATTTTTTAAATTATTTTATGTAATTTAAAACACTGCAAGTAATAAAAATGAAAGTTTAACAAAAAATAAAAGCCAGATTTAAAACAGCGTAGTATAATATAGTTACCTAATCTGTAAAAAAAAACTAAAACTAGGTATATATTTTTCAGACCACTACAAACAAAAACAACAATAACAAGTTTAACAAAAAATCGAGCAAAAAATATAAGTTACTAGCCTGTCTTTTTAAGTTTTCTATTTATTTTTTTTTATTTGGTTTGTAAACATAGTTTTTCAAAACAGTTTCTTTGTAAAACTTTCTGTCATCTTCTTCCATAGTATTTAACATGGAATACAATAAACTCTTTTTTTCTTCTGATAACGAACTTGTTACTTTCATCAGTGGAGCTAATGGAAATTTGTTTAAAGTATTTTTTGATTTATTTTTATTAGTAGCTCGCAATAACTTTTTTTCATTACCCTTCAGGTTGCAAATAATGAGTTCATCTTCAAAAGAATTCCTATACCGAATGTTAAATATATCAGACTTTTCATAAATAATATGTTTAATTTTTGTATAAGGAACAAGGTTATACGTAAGATTAAAAGACTTAGGAGAATAGTTGTTATAACTTGAATTTGTCATTTGCAGAATTTTAAAATTTAGCTTACCTTGGGGTAATTTTAACAATACCCTCATAAGTGAAAGCGGACTGTGAATGTCTACGAACCTAATATGTTTTTCAATTACGCTATGCGCACAGTCTACTTCTTGAAGAGAGCTGTGTCCCGGCTCACAAAATTTTTGTTCTATTAGGTTCACATTAAGACTTTCAGGTGAAGAAAGAAAATTTTGCAAAGCAAATGACATTATGCAATTTTTATTTTGCGGGACACAGCTGTCCGACCACAATATAATTTTCGTCAAACCCAAAATATTTTTAACAATTTCAGTCAAAATTCTGACTAGGGCATTAGCAAGGTCAATCCCACCACGACCGGTCATACCCTCATTCCACAAGCAACAATAAACAGTTTTATTAATATTGCAATATGCTGTCAAGTTGTAGCAATTAAGTTTTTGTTTATAAAAGTGAGATGACACATTTGACTTAGGCAGGGAAAAGACATTTTGGAGGTCAAAAGAAACAACTGCAATTGTTTTGTCACCAATTTTTCGGTCATTATCTTTTTCGCTTTTATTTTTTTCGTGAATTTGATAAGAGATGCGAGCTTCTTCGGAAGGGTTTAATTGAAGTCTGAATTCGGTGCACTTATCGCAAACATCTTTTTTTGGCCTATGAAAGGCAATATTAAATTCATGGTTAAAAATTCTTGAATAAATTACATATTTAACAGGATTGTCTACTTTCAACCGATAAAGAGAATATATTTTAGATAAATTCAAGTTACTTTCTATATATAATTTTTGAGAATTAGCCCTGCAATAATGAGAGGCCACCAACGGAAACGACTTAATATGGGCTCTTACTTCATCTTTTTGCGATTCGGAAATAACCTTTTTTTGGTTTTTGCCCTTAAGAGGCGATCTTAGAACTCGAGTTTCAGCATTATAAAATTTAGAAAAAAAATAATAAATTCTTTGGGAACTTATATCAAGCGTTCCCAGGAAAAAGTCTTTACAGACGCGTACTTTCTCAGAGCCATTATTCTCAAAATAATATTCAAAAGAAAATACTTTTCGATTAGTTTCCCCGCGAACCCGTGCTTTTTGCTTTCGAATAACAAATTTGCTGTAAAAATGCGTTTTCTTGGTGTCAGAAAGTGACCAAAAGGCATCATGAATTTCTTGCCGATTTACAATACTAAACTTAGTAGCGCAGTTAAATTTACAACTTGAACGTTTACAACCATTCTTCACCTGTCTCTGTTCATGTACTTTTCCCTTAATATCCGTATATTCTTCTCCATTTTCCCGTTTTCTTTTCCTAACATTCATTACCCACTTGCTGGAATCACGTAACCTTTTCCTAGTAAGTTTTTTTTTAGAAGGGTTTCTTGTATTATTATTATTTGTGTCTTGGACTTGCTCCCCTTCCAAAATGGTACCACCTAGCAAATAATAGAATAAATAGCCAGCAACCACCATGAAAAAAAAGTTAAGGAAATAAACAAGTAAACACAAAAACAACTACGGGAAATCACAATATTTTGTTTCAATATTTAAGGGTACCTTGAATGGGTTCGTGAATATTATTTCCGTGGATAATAACTCCATCCTCAAGTTCAATATCCAATGACGCAATGTCAACTTCTCTAAATAAATCCCTTTTTACTCGTTCTCGCTCGATGCAAAGTTTTTGAGATCTTGTGGTAGCGGTACTAACAGAGGAACTAGGTTCCCCTGAGGAAAATATCATATTCATCATCCTAAAAATTAAAATTTATACCTACAAAACAGGCTCCTAAATAATTATATTATAAACTATATTTTTTTAAATTAAAAATAAAAACAAAAAATGTAATGAAAATCACTTTATTCTTTCAGTATTTTATAATATAAAACAGATTTACAGATTGAGGTTATGGTTATTTTTTAAATTTAAGCCCATTTTTCATTTGATTATCCTAAATATTAGTTTTAGACAAATGGTTTACTTACCTTAGAGTATTTGGAGTAAGTTCAGGTGCAGGTGAACTCAAATCACTCATTTTAGTATAATTAAATTACAACTTTTCGTTAGGATAAAAACCCGCTAAAACCCGCAATACTTACTAACTTTTCGATTATATAAAGTAATGAAATTATGAAGGGGTCCAAGACGAAAATTTAATTTGAATACTCAATTGGCCAGAAAGGAGATAGAACAAAATATGCGCTTCTGCATCCTTAACTCTCATTGGCTCTAATGGAGATAGAACAAAAGTGTACCCATTGATTTATTAACCAATTAGGAGATAGCGCAAATACAAAATTATTTTCAACATAGCACAAACCAATATTCTCTTTAGGAATTCTTTTTTATTCTATGTAGAACAAAAATTTAGTAATGGTAGATAGAACAAACCAATAATCATAACTAACGTAAGTAAATAGGAGATAGACTAATTTATTTCGGCAAATAACAGCAATACAAATAAATTCGAGTGGAGATAGAACAAACAAGTCCTACTTTATACGAAACCGTCAAAATGTCAATTTATGAAAAAATTGGAGGTAGAACAAACCAATAGTCAGGTGACGATATATATATATACACATATATATATATATATATATATATATATATATATATATATATATATATATATATATATATATATATATATATATATATATATATATATATATATATATATATATATATATATATATATATATATATATATATATATATATAAGCATTTTTTATAAATTTGGTATTTCGTTGTTTTGTACTGAATATGGGTTCATTTTAAGAATGTAGTACCGAAGCACTGAAAATTAAAGTAGTTTCTACTGATGTCAATACAAATATACTGAAACGGCAGCACTGGTGAATATTGGAATAATAATATATATGTAGATGTTATGATACCAAAATTTACAATTCTGCATGAAAACATTGGAAGTATGGCCAAAAATTTTGGATTAATTTTTTGGCATTTTTCTTTCAAATCACATCAAGACCTAATTGCATTGTTTAAACTGAAACATAAATTATACCAAATGAATCTTTTTACTTCCCTCGTAATTACTTGCTGCGTAAGAATATAATCGTGCAAAAATCTTGCGCAGATCTTTGCGTTTTGAGGTCCTTAGACCCCGAAAAATATATTCTCCAACTTCCGTCGGTCCGTCTGCCTGTTTGGCTGTTGGTTTGTATGTCTGGCTGCTCGTCTGCCTGTCTGTACGCAGCATAGCTCAAAAACTACTTTTCTGTTTGACTTCACATTATAGTCAAAAATATCCAGGGGTATATGGGGATGCTAGATCGTTCAGATCTTCGGTCAAAAGTTAAACTTTCCAATTCCAGTTAGGGGCTTAAGGTTTCCAAATACTTTTATCATTCCTTTCTGTAATACTAATTCCGGGAAAAAATCTTCGGTGCACAGAATGCTCAACTGATTTAATATTCATTGACAAGGCATGGAAATGTTCGACTTGTCGTTGCCTAGTCTTAAAAAATACTCTCCATTTTAACTGATATTTTGTTATTAATTTAGTTATGGGTTAATATCCCACTAGAAGCACCTAATCTACATTGAGGATACTTGGATAGGTGTACTCTTAGTCTGTTGTATTATATTTCGGAAAAAAATAAGTAAATAAATAAAACAAATCTCTGTCTGTATGTACGCGACATAGCTCAAAAAACCATTTTTCTGTGACTTCACATTTTGGTCAAAAATCCAGGGTTATATTGGGATAAAATAGTTACATTTTGGTAGAAATCCAATACGAAGTAACGAAATGGCGGCCAAATAAAATGTTAAAAAAACCTTATTAAAAACTACTTATCCAAATTATCTCAAATTCTGCACTAAAATAATCAGTGTGATGTAAAGGCAAACTGATAAAATTTTGGTGTTAAGCCATGATGGAGGAACAAAATGGGGGCAAATTGAAAGGTTTAAAAAATCATTGGCAAAAAACTACATACCTAACTGACTTGAAAGTTTGCATAGAAACCAAGCGTGAGAGAGAGATAAACTGCTTAAATCAAAATGGCTGCCCAGTAAACGGTTTAAACATTCGGTAAAATTCCATTTCCTGTAATAAAACTTTTTTTATACAACAAATTAATAAACGATATAATTTGTTTATTTAAGATTACGTTAATAGGGTTATTAAAAGTAAAAAATAATAAATTAATAAAAGGAAAACAAATAACAACAAAATACAATATGGCATACTGGAATATAAGCAATGGGTTTATTTTAGTGGGTATGGTAAGTAAACATGTGTATGTATGTAACTTTGATCTGAATTTAAAAATTATTAAAGATAAAAGCTGAAGAGATAAAAAATATTTATTCGTCCCAATCGAACTGAATGTTATATATATTGACATATATTGTCATAAATTCTTATTTGCGCAAGCGCAAAAAGACTATTTAAAAGAGCTGTGCTTTTCATCTTAAGAAACAATTTAAAAATGTAGAGAACGGTAAAAAATCTAAGCAGCTGAATTTTTTGTCAATAAAACGAAAATAAAAAAATCGGTAAATTGGCCTTTAGCCTTTACCCGGTAGTTTAAAGGCAGTTTATATTTAGATATCTTTTTGCCGTCATGAAAGACATTAGAGTAGTCTGCGGTTTGTAAAGAACTTGATTCTTCTTTGCAGTGCATTTAGTTTTCGGTAGTATATAAATAGTGTAAAACTTAAAAAATATTAGTGTTTTGAATCAATTGCTATAATTTATTTATTCAAAAGTATTGCTTTTCTAATTTAAAAAAGTAATCCATTTTTCAAATAATTAGACAACAAAAATAATGTGTTTTTACTGCTCTATAAATAAGTTTGCTAGAGTTCTGACGTTCGGTCAAAAGTTAAGTTTTTCAATTCCAGTAAGGGGCTTAAATTTTCCAAATACTTTTATCATACCTTTCCGTAATACTAATTCCGGGAAAAAATCTCCGGTCTACAGAATACTAAATAGTTTTAATATTCACGGTCAAGGTATGGAAATGTTTGACTTGTCGTTGCCTAGTTTTAAAAAATACTTAAAATCTCAAATGTAATTGACATACTGTTTTTGCTTATGGGTTAATATCCCACTAGATGTGCCTCTAGTCTACATTGAGAATACTAGGTGTACTCTTAGTCTGCTGTATTATTAATTCTGAAAAAAAAAATAAATTTTTCAGATGCCCATTAAAATGGTTCTATTTATTTTCGGTTGGATCTATACAACGCTTTCTTATTTTTTTTCTTGTATCACAATTAGTTTGAAACAATTTTTCCTGGTCATAAGTCGCCAGGTTTAGCTTAGGTTTTAAGAATGCATGCCCAAGACGTGAATGCCTTTAGTAAATTTAAATTGTCTTTGAGACTGAGGCTCTCGTTTCTTCACTTTTCCCTACGAAATACTGGCTTTGCCACCCAACATTTGTCTCTGCGAATCTATAAGTCATTTTCTATATTTTTTTAATTTGGAATTTTATACTTTTTGCTTACGACCTGAATGGAATAAACGCACCAGGGTCAGCCACCAATTAGAATACAATTTTTTCAAGTCAAGTTGGCTATTTAAACAAATTACCAAACATTTTTAATTAAAGCTCTTCTTGCCTATATTATTCTTTTTCAATTTACCCGACAGTGTTTATGATTTTGTTTTCCAATATTTTTAAACCCTTTCTCTAAGTTGCCTAATATACTTAATACATAATATTTGGCATTATGTTATTGTTCACCAATTTGAAAAACTATATTTCCACTATTTATATAAAAACTACAGAATTGTTGTATGAAAGGAAATTACATCTGAAGAGGGTACCCTGTATCGAAGCAGTTATTATGGAGCAATTTTTTTTTCTTTAAATCAATAGTTAAATTCTAAATTTTGAATTTTTTTTATTTGGTCCGTGTATTTTGTTTTTTTAATGCTTACATAACTTCGCTTTAATTAGGTCTTTTATTATTAATGATGGTTTGTTCACACTTACATTGAGATCATATATTTTAACATTTTATTTTCTGTAGGAAATAGTGCTGCTAATTCGTTCGTTTTATCATTATTGTTATTATAATTTATCTTAACCTTAAGACTTTTACTTTCCTTGTAAAAGGGAAGTATTGTAATCGTGAAAAAATCATCCTCAGAGATTTTTGCAGATTTGTCTGTCTGTCTATCTGCCTGTTCGCGGCACAGCTAAAAACGAATTACCCGATTCGTTCGTGGAGCTTATTGGTTTCTGAGTCCCATTTTCTTGTGGTTGTTCTTCCCATAATTAAGCCCCATGTTACTGTTTCATAGTCCATGTTTTTTATTGCTTCTACCGCAAATTGCTTCTGTAAGAGCTTCGTGTTACTTCTTCAGGGGTTGATTCGTTTTAGGCTCGAATTATCATGAACAAAAGAGAGGGTAATTACCTAATCTTCTGTGGTTAAGGGTTGCCCCTTAGCTTGTGATTAGCCAGCAAGGTCCTAAAGTAGAGCGTACTAGTCGTACATTTAAATGAGTACCAAACATTTATCGAATTGACACTGATTTATTTCAAATTTCTCACAACTCTATACACAAAACAAAGTAACAACAATTACCAAACATACAGTTCAGGGAGGACAAGGTTATCTCAGTATGCTAGGTCAATAAAATAGGTTTTTAGTCGGTATAAATGTTGTTGTGATTCTTAATTTATATCGTAATGTAAAGTTAATTTCAGAAATATGCCAAGGATAGTTTGCTCTAATTTAAACCTTGTATATAAATTTTAAATAAAAATTATTAAATGCAATTTGTAGAATTATTTTATATATATATTAGTTGTTTTATCAAACAATATTCTTTCTATCACTAAAATCCATTTTCACATACCTTCAGTTAAGATTTTATAAGAAAAATAATTATCAAGAAACAAATAACGTAAACTACTATTTAATTAAATTTTATGTTTTTTATTTAAAGACCAATATATACTCCATAAGAAGCTCATTTCAGTACTATAAAGTTACTGTGTATTACTGCGTGTTACGGCTTTTTTATTCTCTGACGTTCCATATAATTTTATTTACAGTTACTCAATTTATCGACAATAAAGTAGTGGCTTTTAAAATAACCGAATATGCTATTACGGTTTTTATTGCTAATACGTGTGGTGGAAAGATTTCAAATCTTAATAAAATAATTTTTGCGAATCTTTATAGTGAACGTAAACTGTCAATATATTAGGTGTGTAATTCTTAGATACAGATCTATATATATATATATATATATATATATATATATATATATATATATATATATATATATATATATATATATATATATATATATATATATATATATATATATATATATATATATATATATATATATATATATATATATATTTTTTTTTTCTTACAAAAATTCTTTGGCTGACTTCTTATATATATTTGAGAGGGTTTTCTTGGAAATAAGCCAATTTGTTTAAAATATTGAAATGTTTTTAATTTTCTACATTTGTCTTTTTGGATTGACGTTTCGACCACAATTTGGTCTTTTTCAAAATCTAAAACAAAGGAGTTTTACACGTCATTAACATTGCTTTACAAAAACTTACATTATGCTATTTTCTTTACATGTACAACTATACGATTAATTTTATAGTAAGTGTGTTAGTAATTTTTAGATATACATAGTTATACAAGCACCTTTTAAACGTCTACTTTTCATTATATTATTCACAAACAAAAAAAGGCAAAAAAGGAATACTTATTATAAAATTAATCGTATAGTTGTACATGTAAAGAAAATAGCATAATGTAAGTTTTTGTAAAGCAATGTTAATGACGTGTAAAACTCCTTGTTTTAGATTTTGAAAAAGACCAAATTGTGGTCGAAACGTCAATCCAAAAAGACAAATGTAGAAAATTAAAAACATTTCAATATTTTAAACAAATTGGCTTATTTCCAAGAAAACCCTCTCAAATATATATAAGAAGTCAGCCAAAGAATTTTTGTAAGAAAAAAATATATATTGGCATGGATGAAAAAATGCAAACATACGCAGCACTGGAGTGCTCCTATGGAAGGGACGTCGTTGAAATTATGAAAAATTTCGAAAACACGTTGCTAAAAATTTCAAACCAAAAAAACAAAAGGATATTTTTACTACAATGCAAAAACAATAAACTAAAGCCTTGTTTCTTAAACTTTAAAACTGAACATATAACATTTTTAATGTAAACTTAGAACGTAGGTTCAAAGAAAAAGTGTTACCAAATTTTTGTCTTTCTGTCTTAAACTGTTTAATTACCGATGTAACCATTAATTTAAAAAAATTACAAAGGGATATTGAAAAAATCGAACAAACAATCCTATTAAAAATTCCATCTTTAGAAATGTCCAATTTCAAAACCCAATGTATTAAAAAAATTGAAGGAATTTTTCAAAAGACTAAATTGAAAAATATAAATAAAATTGAAATTCTTAAAACACGGGCTCAATCTGGAAATGAAAATACTGATACTAGTTGGGTCGAGAACCTGACAAAAGATATAATACCTAATTATGCTCTAGAAGTGTTAAGTTTAGGGCCAAATTTTGCTTCCAAAATAAATAATGAAAAAGAACTTCCAATAAGTGAAATTTTATGCAGTATTGAAACAGGCATAAACCATCTCACAAATAATACTAAAGACGATTTAAGAGCAAAAACGTGCAATATTGTTACAAATTTTAAAAATAAAATAAAGAATAAAAATAATAAAAAAAAACCAAAATTTTCAGATAAAATCCGAAAAACTCAGCAATTTTTAAAAAATAATAAGCACTTAAAAATCTTAAAAGCCGATAAAACAAACAAAACCATCATAATGCATTCAAATGAATACAACAAAAAAATGGAGGACTTACTTAATGACAAAAAAACATATAAGGAAGTAAAACAAGATCCTACAAACCAATTACAAAAAAAGAACAATGCACTTGTTGACCACTGGGAGACAAAAGGATACATATCACCAGACATGGCAAAAAAACTTAAAATAAGAAATGCTGTTCCCCCAAAAATCTACGGGCTTCCAAAGATGCATAAAAACGACATACCTTTACGTCCAATAGTCTCTTGCATCCAGTCACCGTTAACATTATTATCGAATTTTTTAAAAGATATTTTACAAAACATTGTTTATAAAAATGACTATTACATAAAGGATTCTACACATTTTAAAGAAAAAATAAAAAGTATAAAAATGCCAAAAGACTATTCACTCATATCACTCGATGTAATATCTCTTTATACAAATATACCGATTACCCTGGCCACAAGTATAATAAAGAAAAAGTGGGACATCATAAGCAAGTATACAGATATTCCTCTAGAAGACTTTCTATGTGCAACTGAACTCACCCTAAATTCAACATATTTTCTATATGAACAAAAAATATATAAGCAAATTGAGGGTTGTGCAATGGGAGCGTCTATTTCCAGTGTCGTCGCGCAAATAGTGATGGAAGACCTAGAAGAAACTTCCATTAAAAAATTAAAATATAAACTCCCATTTTTTTATAGATACGTGGATGATTGTATCACAGCCATCCCAAAAGACAAAATAGACAACATTCAAAAAATATTTAATAGCTACCATAAAAAATTACAATTCACATATGAAATAGAGGAAAACAACAAAATAAATTTTTTAGATGTCACCATACATAATCTAAATGAAAATTTAAGAACTGAATGGTTCACAAAAAAAACGTGGTCAGCAAGGTATCTTAATTTTCTCTCATGTCATCCAATGTGTCAAAAAAAATCCGTTGTAATTGGTCTGGCGGATCGTGCCATCGCTCTTTCTGACTGGGAATACAGAAAACGAGCTATTGAAAAAGCAAAAAATGCCCTTTATAAAAATAACTACCCCAAAAACTTAATTAACAAAATTTTCAAAAAAGAATTCATAAGTTCTACAATTCTACTGCGAACATCAACAAAAATCAAAAAAACAACTCAACTAAGAAAAAATATCTCTCTTTGCCATACATACAAGGCCTATCAGAACAGCTAAAAGAACTTCTAGATAAACATGATTTAACAGTGTGTCACAAAGGTTTCAACCTTCTTAACAAACATTATACCAAACTAAAAACAAAAACCCCGAATAACAAAAAAAGTAACATCATTTACCAAATTCCTTGCAATGATTGTTCAGGAGTGTATATTGGTCAAACTTCCCAGTATTTAGAAAACAGATTGAAAAGCCATAAATATGATAAAAAAAATACCACTGCCCTAATCACCCACGAAATCTCAACAAAACACACTTTTAATTATAATAATACAAAAATTATACAATCAGAAAAAAATACCAAAAAAAGAGAGTTTCTAGAAATGATAGAAATCCAAAAAAATCAGAACGCCGTCAACGATAAAAAAGATATAAACAGTTTAAGCAAAGTATATTATTCATTGTTGAAATAGTGTTCGTCGCGACTTGCAGGCGGAACAACTGCTACAAAATGTGTGTGATTCTTCGTAAAATGTGAACGCGTATTTTATAAATTTTTAATCATTTAGGACTAACCTACGTTCTTTGGGTGAGTGTTTTTCTTTTCTTTTCCTTTTTTGCCTTTTTTTGTTTGTGAATAATATAATGAAAAGTAGACGTTTAAAAGGTGCTTGTATAACTATGTATATCTAAAAATTACTAACATACTTACTATAAAATTAATCGTATAGTTGTACATGTAAAGAAAATAGCATAATGTAAGTTTTTGTAAAGCAATGTTAATGACGTGTAAAACTCCTTGTTTTAGATTTTGAAAAAGACCAAATTGTGGTCGAAACGTCAATCCAAAAAGACAAATGTAGAAAATTAAAAACATTTCAATATTTTAAACAAATTGGCTTATTTCCAAGAAAACCCTCTCAAATATATATATATATATATATATATATATATATATATATATATATATTATATATATATATATATATATATATATATATATATATATATATATATATATATATATATATATATATATATATATATATATATATATATATATATATATATATATATATATATATATATATAATTCAAATTCAAACAATTTTTATTCATCAGCTAGTACATGACAACTTTCATGATTATTTGCTATAGTATGGAAAAAATACTTATATTCCTACATACATAAATAAGGTGAGGAATAAGGACTGCTCCCCAATTAAAAAACTGATTCGCAGCCACATAAAACATATGACTGCGCGGAACAACCCTACCAATTAACATCTAATACGGAGTACAATTTTATTCAGTAAGACCAAGTTTATAAGATAAATGTAACATAATATATAGTAAATTATAAAAACTTATAAAAAAAAACATTATTCAAATAAATGGCGTGGCTAGGTAAAGGATAAGGAGACACCCCAGGAGACATTCATGTGCATGGGTCGGAAGAAGCTAGACATAAATAGTTTATAAAAAACATGGAAAGCATCAGTGCAGTGCATGCAGACATTTGGCTTACATTCAAATGTGCGCACAAAACACAGAAATTGATGAATTATATATAAGGAGTTTCCCAGAGAATCACGATTTCAAGTAAGACTTTGTTCAACTAAAAGTTTGTTCCTGATGTACTGGGTGAACGGTTGAATGTTATATTCCTTTACGCGATTTGGAAGAGAATTCCACATTTGTATGGCTATAAAACTGAATGATTTCTGAAACGTAGACGTTTTGTGTTGAGGAATTATAAAATCGTTAACATTCCTCGTAATGACATAGCGGTTATCTTGTACGCTAAAAAGTCTTCTCAAATAATGGGGTTGACCTGATTTTAAAATTCTGTAGACAAACGTATATATATGTAATTTGCGTCGATTTGCCATTGTTAAAACTGAAAAATTATTTAAATATGGAGTGATATGATTCCTAAAAGGAATATTATGAGAAAATCTCATACAGGTATTTTGTAACTTTTGAATAGATTTTGAAATTCTTCCAACCAACGAGCTATGATAAACCACGTCCCCGTAATCAAATAGAGATAAAATAAGTGTATTACATAAATAATATTTAATTTTTTCTGGCAAGTAAGTTTTAAGTTTGTTCAGGTTTTTAAGACGCATATATGCAACTTTAAGTTTGTTTTTAATATGTGTTTCGAATGAGAGTCCGGAGTCAAAATAGATACCTAAATTTTTTGTTTCACTTAAAACAGGCACAGGTGCGTTGTTAATTTTTAAATTTAGATTACCTGACATGTCTGCTATTTGATTTTTATTAGTTCCAAATAAAATTAAACACGATTTGGCTGCGTTCAGCTTCAGGTTATGATCCATCGCAAAATGGTTTAGATAATCTAGATCGCGATTAAAATTAGCCATACAATTTTCAAAATTCTGAGGTTCAAATGACATATACAATTGAGAGTCGTCAGCAAATTGTTGAAGTTTCGAAAAATTAACTCCCTTATCCACATCAGCAACATATAAAGAAAACAGCAACGGCCCCAAGATCGACCCCTGCGGTACCCCAGTTGTCAAAGGTAAATAGTGAGATTTGAGCTTGACAGGACCATCATTTAGTAGTACACAGTGGGATCGGTCAACAAGATAAGACCTTAGAAATGCTACAGAGTTTTCCGATAAACCAAGATAATGAAGTTTAGCCAATAGCATATCGTGACTCAACGTATCGAATGCCTTACTAAAATCTAATAGAGCTAAGCAGGTTATTTTTTTCTTATCCTCACTGATCCTGATGTCGTTTACAAGATTTACTAAACACGTAGTAGTACTGAAGTTTTCACGAAAGCCTGATTGACATTCAGGTATTAATTTATTAGGAGCAGAAAAAGATACGATTTGTTTGTAGATATGTTTTTCAATTATTTTAGAAAGAACTGGCAGTATACTAATAGGTCTAAGATCCTTAAAATCTTTAGGATTATTTGTTTTCGCAAGGGGTTTTATTATTGCTTTTTTCCATAAATCAGGGTAACAATTTTATAATATACAAGTATTAATTATATTTATGAACGAATTTTTACAAAAAGGTAAACATAACTTTAGATCCGTGATAGATAACTGATCTTCTCCAATGGATCTACTTTTTATTGAGTTAATTATTTTAATCAAAGAATTTTCATCTATTAGGTCAAAGTTTAAATCAGATGTTACATTAGCATGCTTATTTTGGTTATAAAAATTGAGTTTTATGTTTGAAGTTGTATTAACCCCTGAGCCGCAATTGGAAAAATAATCATTAATGGAGGATGGGTCCGGAAAATTTGTAGAGATGTCATAGTTTGTGTTTTTTGTCAAATTTTATTCTTTTGCCTTAGTCCAAGTTTTCTCTAGAGATAGCATGTTTTGTATAGTTTCTCAATTCTCGATAATACCTAAGTCGACCATCAGTTTTGTTACTAAGATATTTGCTGTATGCTTTGTCTCTAAGCTTAATTAGTAATTTAATATTATTTGTTATCCATGGCGTATAAGGCCTTTCTTTAATTTTTTTTCGTTGTAATGGTGCATGTTTATTTATTAGAAAACTTATGTTGTCATTAAAAAGCTGCAATTTGTCATTTATATCTAGTGTATAATAAATAGCTTCCCAAGGGATCTGTAAGGCATCCTGCTCAAATTGATTGTAATTAATACTATTATAGTCTCTAAACTCAATGATTTTATTCTCTAGTTTTATATTCAAGTTGAACACTGAATAAATTAAACAATGGTCCGATATCTCTTCAGATATATTAACTGTTCTACAATCCTGTACTTGAAGATTATTATTTGTTATTATAACATCAAGAAGACTAGAAGTATTATTCGGTATATTAATACGAGTTGGATCGACTACGTGTTGAACCAAATTGTACATTTCGAGAACTCTAAAGAGTTTGATTTTCGATGCAGACTGCTTTATTAAATCTATGTTAAAATCACCGACAAAGAGCGTAAAATCGTAAAATGGTACAGTTAGATTCATAATATCTTCTAGGCATTCAATAAAATTGTCCACGTTCGAAGAAGGAGGTTTGTAAATAGTTGCAAATAGTACTGATTTTTTACCTAAATTAAATTTTACACATAAAAATTCGCAGGAATCTGCGACGACGTCAAGTTCAACTAATTGAAATTTAATGTGTTTTTTAATATAGATTCCTACTCCTCCCCCTCTACCATTCCTATCTCTCCGAACAAATCTGTATGGATTTAATGCAAAACATTTATCATCGTATGCAGGTGTCAACCATGTCTCGGTAACACCCACTAAATCAAAATTAAAACAATTCACATAATACGAAAATTCATCAAAACCTGTATTGAAGGAACGAATGTTGAGGTGAGCTACTGAAAATTTAGGATGTTGCCTTGCGTCCGCATGCAAATTTTGGTGATGCATTATTATTCAGCATTGTCCACCCCACGCACATGCATGCCCCCGATCCCCGCCAAAAGCCGTACCTAAATTTAGAAAAATAAACCCATAAAATGCACCCCAATATAGTCCCTAAAAACATAAAACAAATATAATAAGCTTTACTTACTATGCGCATGTGCTCATATAAAATAGCCATGTCGATCCAAGTAGGCTAAATTAAAATCGATTACAATGATTGTGTTCAATAATAAATATAACGTATGTTGTAACCAGCACAATAAAAAAAAAGTATGTCCTTCAACCAGATTAAAGTTTGGACAATAAGAAAAATTAATTATTCTATATTTATATCTACAATAATCCACTAATAGAAGTACTTAAACATAGATAGGAGGAATATTACAGTACCTATAAAGCTATAGATAATACCTTACCATCTATGTATTTTATAATACAAGAATTATATATACCCCGATATAATCTCGAATATATATATATATATATATATATATATATATATATATATTTTGTGTTTTCATTCCGGGTGTACATCCGTTCACTACTGTCGTTCTGAAAAGAACAGTTTTGCTGACGTTTCGCCAAAATCACAATTGGCATTTTCGAAGCTTTCTTTCTCGCGTCCGAATAGAGACTTCAGCCCCGTGTAGGGCAACGGCACAAAGTGGAATCACAAAAACAACTACTCCGCTGGCTAATACCACGACTGACATTGAATTACATTGTGACTCCTGGCTTTCGTTGGGAGCATTAAATGATAGTATGTTTTACACCCCTTTACATATACGCGAACGAAGTCGCGGGTACCCGCTAGTATATATATATATATATATATATATATATATATATATATATATATATATATATATATATATATATATATATATATATATATATATATATATATATATATATATATATATATATATATATACATATATAATAACTGTACTGCTCTGTTCAGGCATGACGTCAACAAAACGTCCACTATTTTATATATACAATGGACTAACTCTAAGTTTTCTTTCTCCTGATGAAGTCGACAAAAAATTGACGAAATATAGAGAATTAAAAACCAAAAGAGTGTTTTTATAGTCACAGACCGCATACCCGAGATTTTGTTTCATTAGATTTATTACAGTACGGTCGATAACCAAAATTTCTATACATATGTATAATATATATGTGTATATATATATAAATATATATACACTACGCATCAAAATGAACCACTATAAATTGCACAGCATTTCAATGTGGATTTTCTTGCGAACCGCAGAACAATATTGGTGGCAAGGACAAAATTAGAAAAAAATTGAGAATATCAATATCGCGTGTTTCCGCCTCTACTCCGAATAACGGCTTCACATCGACGACCCATGCTAGATAGACACAAGACGTCTAATCTGCTCTTGATAAATGTCGTTCCATAAATTTGTGACAAGATTTTGAATGTCGTCAAGAGAGGCTGGTAAGGGCTGATGGTTTCTAAGTTGTCTGTCTATGACGTCCCACAAATGTTTAATACGGTTGGGGTCTGGACTATTTGCAGGCCAGTCCAGAGTCTCAATATCCACCTCATGTAAATACTCTTGCACTATACGAGCGATGTGAGGTCTTGCATTAACAAGAAATGTTGGCCAAAGTAAGGAGCAAAAGGAACAATATGTTCGGATAGGATGTCAGTAACGTACCGTTCGCTGTTCAATGGACCACCACGTAAAGAAATAAGTTCTGTTCGGGCAGTCAAAGAAATTCCTCCCCAAACCATTACAGAACCTCCATTAAATAGTGTGGTTTGACAAATGTTATTCTGTGAATAACGCTCATTTGTTCCGCGTAGTACTCGTACGCATCGGCCGGAGCTGTACAAACAAAACCTCGACTCGTCCCTGAACAAGACTCGCTCCCAATCCTCAAGATTCCAGTTTACATGCTATCTGGCGAATTGCAGTCTCGTTCTACGATGGTTTGCGTTTATACCTCGGCCCTCTTGCTGGAATTCGGAATCTTAAATTCTGTTCTGCAAGTCGTCTTCTTACAGTGGATACACTTATTTGGACCTTATGTGTAGCGTTAAGTTGTACCTGAAGATCTCTTGCTGTTACAAAACGTTCTCTCAAAGCACGTAACCGAATGAAACGATCCTGGTTCACTGTTGTTCCTCGGTGCCTTCCTTGCCCATGGCGTCGGTTATGATCGTTAGTTTGCTCAAAACCGTGGACAACGCGCGATATTGATGAATGAGAAACTCCCAGTCTGGTAGCTATAGCACGGTAGCTTAATCCTTCCTCGGCCAATGTAATTGCTGCTACGCATTCGTCACGAGACAAATTCCTTGTTTGACGCTCCATAGCCAAAGTTTTAACACTTTTCAAAGATAAAATTGACACATAATAAACAAACATGAAAGTTTGTCAAACTTGTTCATTTCATGGCCTACCCTATTTTAAGATGTTGAATTTTTAAAATAAACTAGTGCGATTTAATCTTTTGCTCTGTATTTTATTTAAAAATAGAGATATTGACATGAAACAAAAACCAAATTGTTAAGAAAACATGGGGCTATAATTTGCATCAAGTGTATACCCGCTGTTACGGCTGTAACGATCCACAGGGTGTTTCAAATATTCTGGAGAAAAATTACTCTCATTGTTGACCCCTGTATATGCTCAAAACTAAAATTTTAATAAAAACTCACATCGCGGCGTTTTTAGCGATAAACAAATCTACATTTAAAAAAAAATTCATCAAAATCCGTTCAGCGATTCGCAAGAAAATCCACATTGAAATGCTTTGCAATTTATAGTGGTGCGTTAATTTTGATGCGTAGTGTATATTTATATACCAAGTTTTCTTGGTCGAAAAGTGAAATTTGCACCAAAAAGCAAAAATATAATTTTTGCATGTCAGCCGCCTATGAGAGCCTAGATCCAAAAAAATATGTTTTATCAATTCCGTCGGTCCATTGGTCGGTTTGTCTGTCTGTGTGTCTGTCAATTCGCGGCATAGCTAAACAACTACTTAGCAGATTGACTACAAATTTTACTCAAAACTTAAGTGTCCTATGATATTTTGGTAAAACTCCAATATGCCGGAACAAGATGGCGACCTAGTGAAACGTTAAAAAAATTATTATCAAGAAAACTAATTATCCAATTTACCTCAAATTTTGCACAAAAATCATCTGTTGCGTAGGAATGAACTGGTAACATTTTTGTATGAATCCAATATAGTAAAACAAAATGGCGGCCTAATAAGATATTTAGAAAATTAGCTTGAATAAAACTACTAATTAGTTTAACTTCAAATTTTGTGCAAGCATTAAGTCTGATACAGAGATAAACTGGTAAAGTTGTGGTACGAATTTAAGATAGCGAAACAAAATGTCCCCCTAAAAAAAATTAAAAATGAACGTAGAAAAAATCTTATTCAATAGGGATAAACTGATACGAATTCAACAAAATGGTATACATTCTGC
Source organism: Kuschelorhynchus macadamiae (assembly GCA_030620095.1). Taxonomy (NCBI): domain Eukaryota; kingdom Metazoa; phylum Arthropoda; class Insecta; order Coleoptera; family Curculionidae; genus Kuschelorhynchus; species Kuschelorhynchus macadamiae. The sequence goes on from JAUTXW010000450.1 coordinate 896,304, forward strand.
ATGACGTAACAAAATGTTGAGTGTCAATGTAAAAACTACTTATTGAATTTATTTTAAATTATACCCAAAAGTAACTGTGGAGAACTGAAACTTGTGTCTAAGTTTCAGTGCCCACTAAACGTATCGAAGGTCGCTTGTTAATAAATCGGTTGCTTTGTTGTCAGGCAAATTGTTGTTCCCCACATTTTATAGATTTGAGAACGTTTCGCTTTACTCGTCGACTTTTTAGACCATCCCTCGTATAATGCAAATCTCTCTATCAGCAATGTTTCCATTATTCATTTTATCAGAGTACGTTTTCAACGCTTTGTTTACGATACGAATTCCAGGTGCTTTATTGATTTCGCTTATCGTTAATTGTTCGAGCGATCCCGCTGAAAAGATTAATGTATTTTTTTTTGTTTCGATTTTCACTTTGAGACTCAATCGCCATCACTATTATTTTTCATGCAAATTTTAAAAATTTACTTAAAAATTAAACCGTTTAAAATTAAAAAAAAAACAGATGTAATATAAACGACCTTAATAATGAGAGCCATATAATTTATATTAGTTGCTTTCATTTAGAATTAATAGATTTTAAAGACAAAATATGATCTATTACTTCAAGAAATATCTATTAAGTATAGATTATTCCTTTCTCGCCGACGATTATTTTTATATATATATTATTATTATATTTTTCAAAACTTTATTATTTTTTTGTTTTTTTATTATTTTTACATTTTTAATTTTTATTTTTGTTTTCAACTATTTTTTTTTTATTTAATTTTATATGCTTAGTTTATTTATTGTTTTCTTATTTCATTTCTACATTTTATAAGTCATTAGGTACTTAAGAATTTTTGTTCAATCTGCATTATTTCTTAACTATATCAACGCCGTTTAGAAATGTTCAAATTTGACTACTATCACTACTTAGTAGTGAAAACATGAAATAAACCACCCTCCAAGGTTTTTCAAATCTTTACATTTTTGGATTCCTGGACTCCGAACAACAACAACAGCCAACATTTCCATCAGTCTATCGTGTCGGTCTGTCGTTCTGCCGTACGCGCCATAGCTCAAAAACTACTTGTCCGTTTTCTTCCAATTTTGGTCAAAACGTAAGGGTCATATGGGGATAGAATCCCTGCATTTTGGTAAAGATCCAACATGGTGGAACAAAAGGGCGATCTCCCAAATTAAAAAAAAAAAAACATTGTTAGGAAACTACTTATCGAATAGACTTCAAGATTTGCACAAAAATAAATTGTGATATTTAAAAATTCAGTACCAAAAAAAGTACTTATCCAATTGACTTCAAATCTTGCACAAAAATCAAGTGCGAAACTAGGATAGACTTCAAATTTTAGTGACAATTCTATATGAAAACCAAATGTTGGCATAACAAAATATTTAAATATTGGATACAATTCTGTTTCCTGTAAGGAAACATTCTATTTTGGGGAGAAAATAGAATACAAAAATTAAGGGACATATGGGAAAATAAAATCGAAAAACTAAGGGATATATCAGTATGACCTGGTAATATTTCGGTAAAAATCCAATATGGTGGAACAAATTGGTGCCCAATAAAAATATTTAAAAAGACAGTATATATGTGTTACTAAATGACTATGTGCGAGGGTCACACTTCACTATTCCTAATAAATTGAAAAATTCATAACGAGGGAAGTTCTGGGTAAAGGAAATTTATCGATTTTTTTTTAACGGTATTAGCCTAAGTCTCTTTAGAGAATATTTAGTTACATGCAACATATCGAATGAGTTATTCTTTCGGTTCTAAAGCTGAATCTTGAATAACGATGTTTTTTAAAAATTTTAACACTAAAACGTTAATTTTCAATATCGATCGGCACTGTTCTGTAAATTAAAATTTTTCCTACATGTTTTAGGCATGTGAACTGGCATGGCCCTCCTGGCAGCGTCCCCGGGCAAACCTGTATCCAGTAGACCAAGTATTAAAATCAAATTTTGTGTTAACATAGAACGGAAAAATACATTAAAACCAAACAGCTCCAAGTACTACGGTCTTCCCAAGATACATACGAACATTGTACCATTCTTTGCAATAGGCTCAGTTACATACAAACAAGGTAAATAACTTAAAAATTTTCTTAATCCATTTACAGGAAAAACAGATTTTTATATAAAAAAAAACTCTGCACACTTCGTGGAAAAACTTAAGGTATTCAAATTGGATCCTAAATACATTTTGGTCAGTTTCAATGTAGAATCACTACACGCTGATGTTAACGTGTTAAGGATTGAATTCCTATTATATCAGACATATTTATTGGAACATTTATTATCTTACATATATTTATTTCATCATTCAAGGAACTTTTTATGAACAAATCTAGGGGAAGCTATGGGATTTCCTCTTTGACCTGTGGTAGTGAATACCTTTATGGAGGCTTTGAGGATAATGCTTTAACATCCGCTGACCTAGAACCGAAACTTGGGCAGAAATATCTGCTCATATTTTTGGACTACCTTAATCAACAAAAACAAGAATATTAAATTCACACTGGAAATTGAATCGAATTGAACAATTCTTTCTAGATGCGTTTATTCAAAGGAAGGAAAATAGTATATTAATACATTCTGTATAAAGGACACCGACGCATACAAATAGAAAGTCAAATACAAATTCCCCCATCATTCAGCAAAAAAAACAGTTAGTTATTGAACTGGACATCTCTGAGCTGACTCAGGGTTAAGATCTAGTAAAATAATCCCAAGAACCATAATTCTTAAAATTGTATGTTGACTACTAATAAGAAGATTTAATCCTTCCAGTTGATATTTTCAAAGCCGCATACTCGCTTAAAAACTCAATAGTATTTAGAGCACTGAAGATACTACGTATTTAATTAAAAGATAGTAATTCAACTCCTCGAGAGCAGGAGGATGAAAGTCACACTTAAGTAGTGTTGTTCTTTCCTACATATATGGCACTACAGGCAAAATAGGATCATTACTTCGGCTGTTCAACATACGTACAATCTTCAATAGGCGTAAAGAAATTGATTGAAATATCTTTTAAAGAGAACGACTATATAAAATTCGTTACTTCCGTGGAAAAGTGTAAGTGGGAGAAATAATACGCTCAATATCCACTAGACTTAGGGATATTGAACGATGCATTAAAAGGAAACAAATTATTCAGTCTAATGTAGCTGAACACCAGCATACCACTGAACATAGTACTAATTTAAAAGAAATCGGAGTTCTAGCCTAAGTTCCAGGATTCTATAAACGAAAAATTAGATAATAATCATAAGACGGGGTCACAGTTCATAGAACACAAGAGGGGTATAAAAGCCCGCCTGAATATCTTCGAGCTAAGTGGTTAGTTTTAAAGTAGAGATCCCTGAAGATGTCTCGTGCAATCGAAGGCAAAACGTCGGGTAGTAATTCTAATTTAACATGGTCTAATGCCAAGAAATATTATTTCTTACATTGTGTATTGTTCGCATCGATATAAATAAAAGGCAGATATAATCGTGAACAATCAAGTATTAGGTAGTAATTAATTAGTAAAATTTTGGTACGAATCCAAGATGGCCTAACGAAATGGCGGATAATAAAATATTTAAAAATTCAGCCCGAATGAACTATTTAATAGATTGATTTCAAATTTTGTGCAAGAATTAATTGTGGGATAGGGATGAACTGGTAAAACTGTGCTACGAATTCAAGATGGCAGCCAAAGAAAATGTCTCTAATCGTGTAAAGAATTTTAGGTTCTAGATATCTTTACGTTTTAGTGTCCATGTATGCCACAAAAATATGTTTTGTCAATTCCATTTGTCTGTCTGTCAGTCGGCTTATCTGTTTGTCTGTGAGTTCGCGGCGTCGTTAAAAACTATTTACCCGACTGATTTCAAATTTTGGTCAAAAGATAAGGGTTATGTGGGTATGACCTATATTATGTTGCTAAAAATTCAATATGACGGAACAAAATGACGGCCTAATGAAATGTTAAAAAAAATATTACTAAAAAACAAATTGTCCAATTTACTTCAAATTTTGCACAAAAATCAATGGGAATTAACCTGTAATATTTTGGAACGAATCCAGTCAAGTCTGAAAAACTACTTAATAGATCAATTTTAATCTTTGGGTATCCATTAAGTGTTATATACAGATAAACTGGTAAAAATGTGGTATGAATTCAAGACAAAGACACAAAATGGCGGCCAAATAAAATGTCTAAAAAATCAATGTAAAAAATATTTTTGTTCAATTGATATAATATCTTGCAGCAAAACTGAAAGTGATACAGGGATTAACCGGTACGATATCAAAATGGCGGTATAAAATGGCGGTCTTAAAAAATCAGTGTAAAAAATTCAATTTACTATAAATGATGCCCAAAAAATAAATGTCGTATAGGTAGAAACTGGTAAAATATTGGTAGGGTTCCGATATGGTCGAAGAAAATGACGCGCAATAAAAATGTTTGAAAGGACAGTATACTAAATGACTATATGCGGAACAAAATTAGGTTACATTTTACTTCTTCTAATGAAAAAAAATTCATAACGAGGGAAGTTCTAGGTGTAGAAAATGTACCGATTTTTTTAGTAAATACTAAGAAGATTTAATCGCTCCAGTTAATATCTACAAAGATACATACTCGCTTAAAAACGAACGGAAATAAAACAAACTGAGAGCGATTAGGCGGTAAATGTCGGCGTTAACCAAAGGACGCCGCATGGCGACACTTCAAAAAAACTCGTACTTAATAGTAATATTTCTTTCACGATAAGAAGCAACTCCTGAACTGCTTGGTTCATGAAGCACTTACTCCTTCCATAATAAATGTTCGTTGCACCTGAACTCTTCAAGCTCCTGTGCCCCTTTCTCCTCATGCCTCTTGTGTTAGTATACGAACGCATTTTTTGGAAGACGACTTTTTGATTATGTCTTTAATTTTTAATAATGCGTTGTAAAAACGTAAAAATATATTTTTTGAAAAATAGTATAGATACCGGAAAATTTAACAACATATTAACAACAGATAATTTTCTGCTGTAATATAAATCTTTTCTGACACATTTTGGTTTTAAAATAATCAAAATTACCGTATTAAGGAAGAACGTTGGTGCACGCTAATTAAATTTGAGTATATTGATCTTATTTTTTTTCCTTTTATTTTTAATATTACCTTGATAGTTCCTAAGACACGAAAATATGGCTTCGTTATTTTGTTTAAATCATTAAATTACCGATCCTTTACTATATTTGTAAAATATCGTAATCAATTTAATATAATTAATTTTTGTCTGAACGCACTTATTGTTGTCAATTTATGAGGTTAATATGTGTTCTGTATTTCTGGAAAATCTCGGTATTATTCTATTTCTTATAATTTTCTATTTTGTAATGAACGTAAGTGGATTTAATGAAATCTGTTGGTTCATTTTACTCGTTATTTTTTATTTTTTTATGTTTAACCCTAGACTGTCGTAAATTTTACGTGAGTCAGACTAAACTGATTGATAACCCTACCTAATCAAAACTGCAGAGATTTTTCAGTACCTTCCTAGCCCTGGTCGGAGTAAAATTACGACCGTCTGGTGTTTACATTATTACATATAGTGCAAGCAATATTTTGCTAGCTGGTGAGTTTGTTTATTCTCATTATTTTGCAACTTTATTTTTACACAAATGTTTAATATTCTAGAACAGAATGGCATCTACAAAATCTAATAACTGGCCTTAAGAGATATTAAAAAATATATAACAAATAATGACTGTAAGAATAGACAGAGAATCCAGTAAAAGTTCTGAACATGAGGAAGGTTCGAAGTGGATGGAGAAGAAAATATGAAAATATAAGAAGATGCGAGGTGTGAAATGGATATTTATGAACTAAATTCTGACACTGATGATGACCTTTCGATGACTGAGCATGAATTAGCTGATGAGTTGTTAAGAAATCCTTTTAATTTTACAGTAATACATACCCTAACAAAAAATAAAAGAAATATTCCACCTGAAATCCTAGAAACGAAAGAGAGAAAACCTGGCACATCAATGTTCTGCTTTCACCAGGCAAAAAAGTGACATTTAAGCTGAATAAGAACAAGGTGGTTGTCCTACTCTCAACAATGCATAAGGTGCAGTATTGGATTAGGTCAGCAACACACCAGATATAATACATTCATACAAAGCCACAAAGGGGGGTGTTGATATACGCGAATATGAATTGTAGTCAAAAAACCAGACGATGACCACTGACAATTTTTTATAATATGCCGAGTATATAAAACCAGAAGACACTCTCCAACTGTAAGTATTTGCTGAGTGTATCCAACTCATTGATCAAGCCTTGGCTAGAAATCAGAAACAGCATACAATTTTTAAGTCTCAGTATTCGTGAGATCATATACGATATTTTAAAAGGAGTTATTCCAACTGATGCTCCCCATCTAAGCTGAAAAACGACGCATCATTTGGTTTTTCGGTACCAATCGTTTACGTCGAACGACAAAATGTACATATGCGCAGAACATCGTGCAAATTGTTGTATGAATTGCCTTGAATCATAACACTTTTATAATTTGTTTTTTTTGTTTTCTATAAAAAGTTACATCTAACACCGGAATATGTCGTAAAAATTACGACGGTCTAGTGTTTTGAAATAGGTCTGGTATTCTAGGCTTAATACGTTTCAATAGATGGTCCTAAAGGTTTAAAGCTTGTTTTAATAGATCCCTAGGGTCTGTTCAAGTTCCTCTTGGCAAGTATTGGAAATAAATCCACTTTGTATACTTTTTTTTATTAGTAATTTTATTTTTTTATTTTGGAAATTTTTTCAAATTCAAAAAAAAAATAATGACAACAATAATTATGATTGCTTCAATCGACAGGTGATACCTACTGGGCTATTTGGGTACCACTCGTTTTATACAGCAGCCAGTGTAATGAGAAAGTTCTTGAAAAACTAAGATAGGAAAGGCCAAACCATTTGGTTCTAAATTAGCAAGTTTTAATCTTACGGCGACTTAGTGTCCAAAAAAAATCAATTTTCACAAGTCGGAAAAAGTTGAACTTAAGTTCAGAATACCTATGCTGCAACAAATATTCGTAAAAGCATGCGTAGATTTCAGAACTGCAATGATATACAGAGTATTCCATTAAAATAAATGATATTTTTCTAAGTTCTACTTTTTCGACCATCCTGTATATTCGAAGGTGTAATTTGAGCGGTTGTAACAGACGAAAACCTGTTCGTATAATCAAACGGTATTCGACTTAATTTGGAAGCGATTCGGTTCATAGTGCTCTCTGTAAAACAAACTTATCAATACCTTTCGTAGTTTGTTAATTTTTGGGACTAGATTGCAAAATAACGTCAATTTTTCAAAAAAACTTGCCATATAATCGTAGTTGGCCAAGATATCCACAGAATCTCGAAAAGGGCCCGAGGGATTGCCTAACTGTTAATAAGGAGGGTAATTAAGCATCCTATAGTATATGCTTCGTGCAAAATAGCGTATTTCCAAAATTAGATATAACAGCCAAAGCATCTACTCTTGCAAAGTTTTTCAAATAGGTTTCAGTAATTTTCGTTGCCCAAAAAAAAATGCTGTATCATTTTTTGCCTTTAAAAGTGGAGTTTTTCAGAATAGTGATCCAAAACGCAATTATTTTGTTTAATTGGATAAATAATTTAAAGAACTTTAATCTTCATATTCCCTAAAACGGTTTTAAATTTAGACCCGGTCGAGTTGCTATGAAAATTTTAGATGGTCAGTTATGTTTTGTTTATGTCACTGTAATATATGGAAATTGTGATATTAGAAAAAGTATTTCTTTCCCATTTTATCTTAACTGTCAACTTAGAGCTGATTTAAATTTAAACATCTTTAGTAAATTGGTTTGAATGAGGCATATTACTGGAAACTTTTTACACTATTTAAATACCATTTGATGACATTTACAGTATAATAAAATAAAAGGCAGAAATGAAATGAATCGAAATAAGCTGTGTATATCAATGGCCGGTAATATTTCACAATCATAAGTTCTGTGCTTGAAGTCTGAATATGGCCGGCTGATACGACTTTTCTGTCGTTTCATAAATTGTAATTTATTTTTTATGATGTTGTTTTGATTTTGACATCTCTCGCTTTCTGCATTATGTTCTTATTGTTTTGCCCGAATATTTTTGCGCCAGTTTGACTAGGGATAAAAAAGGGTGAAAAAGTATACTCGCCTCTTAATTGAAAATCTGTGTTTTTAATACTTTTCTCGCCTTTTCTGGTTTATGGTGTTAGGCATAAACTATATTTGTATAGATTGCTACTTTTTGATTTATTCAAAGTACAGTTCAGGCGTGAGATAGATTTGTACAGATTAAATGCTTCATTGTGAATTATAGTTTGCCCTACTTCATCTACCTGAATTACTTTTTGCGTTTGACAGTTATATAACAGTACAACGATTACATTTTGACATTGAGTATTTTTTTATAAGAATAAAATTTTTAATAATAATGCTGAATTTTCATTCCAACTGCCAACAATTTCTGACATTCATAATATTAACTCCTTTCATACTAACGCGGCAGCTGATGATGGAATTTCGTCCAATATTCTAAAATATTGCAGCCCCTTAATAGATAAATATGTAACACACATAATAAAATGTTGCATCGAGTAGAACTATTTTCCAGATCGGTGGAAGATTTCCATAGGCTGATCTTTACCAAAGACTAAAATTTTTATCAAAATGGTCATCCCCAAATGACCCTTAATATTTGGCCAAAATTTGATGTCAATCGTGTAAGCAATTTTTAGCTATGCCGCGAACCCTGAAACGTGAAGATCTGAAAAAATCTCGGAGGGTGATTTTTTTACAATTACTTCCATTTTACGAGGGAAATAAAAATTCTAGCTATGTTACCTGTATAAAATTCGTGTTAATGTAAGAAAGGGTTGAGGTATTTAATGTATACATTTGTACCACACTGTGATTTAAGATTTTTGATCCGATAACGTTTTCAAATAAATCAAACAAGTGTTTTGATTGTGTATTTTTATATAAAACATTAAAAACAGAAAAAAAACATTCAGTATATTTCTATCATAAAAATATCACATCAGCATACATTTATGCATAAATTGCCCCAGTATATAACTATCGATCAACTAGAGGAACATTTTTCACTACATTTTTTGTTAACAGTAGCGATTTCAACTGATTGAAGGGAGGAACTTCCTGCTATTACCGCCGTCGGATCTAAAAATATATTAGAGTGGGTTTCACAATATGTCGTGTGTATCTGGCAAGCGTCAGTGCTTATTGGGACATGAATTTATGGACTAATTTCTGCCCTGATTTCTGATAAACTTACGCCTCTGCTGTCCTAGAGAGACTTGTTAAGCTAAATGCGGTTTACATAATTGTTTTGTGCCGGGAGAAATCTAATTCAATGGATAATTATACTGTCCAGAGGTGTATGTTATTTATACGATCCATGTTTGTCTTTGATTTATTTCACTCCACCCTCACGCTAAAATTGTTCGCTTGTCATTAAATTGTATTGGCACAATAGACTCATAGGGCCGATTAAATATTTATGTATTTATTTATTTCTGATCATCAGAGATACAAACAGGTAAGAACCCAAAGAATTACACAAGGCAGCAAAAAACGATAAAAAAAGCAATTTAAAAAAATCGAAACTAAATCCTGAAGTATATACAGTTTTTATAAAGGTTAAAATGTATTATTATTTCTTTTAGTAATATAATAGGAACTACACTTAGTTCCAAAAAAGTGACGCACTTGATTTTTGGTCCAAGTTCAATGTCTTATATATTTTAAACCAGTGGACCGGTTTTGAAGAATTTTTTTCCTACGTAGATAATACCTTTGTCCTCCAGCAAAAATGAAACAAATGAAAATGTTCTCAAAGATTCTTGAATAATAATGAAAAAATTCGAACCATGCTTTTTTGCTATTTTTTGACTTGCTCTGTGCATCAGTTGAGGATTTGCATAGAAACTTTTTACACCCTATACGAAAGACTCTTTTTTGTGAGCATTTTGTTTTTTATTCATCGACTTATCTCTAAAATTCACCGAATTACAGATTTTTTGCGAAAACTTTGCCAAGCTACATGAATATTAATGGATAGACTTAAACATTGCTTTTTTCCCGTTTTTTGGGTCACCCTGTGTATAGAAAATTCTTACACTATAGATGAAAGGCCCTTTTTCTAAGACAAATTTGTTACTCTATTGATTAATTTGTCTTGAAAATTTTTGAATTACAGCTTTTTTATAGCATATACTTGATTTTTCAGAAGTGATATTTTAATAAAATAAAAATTATATGAATTTTATAAAACTTTTTTTATTAACGAAAAATAACAATAAATGGAAAAAAAGAACTGCGTAGCAGACTTGAAATTAGGTTTCCTATTCTTTCCATTTGTATACTGTCCCTTTGTTCTGATAACGCACCTGCCAATTCTGCTAGGCTTTCAAGAGCCTTCGCGTGAACGCACCCTTCTTCCAAATTCATCCCACAAATGTTTTATTGCATTCATATCGGAGCTTCTCTGAGGCCTCTGTGGCGATACCCGCAGTTTCTAAGAAGTTCTGCACTATTGCTGTGGTATGCGGTCGCGCATTATCCTGCATTAAAATAAAATTGTTACCAACTAAATCAGCAAAAGGTAATACATACTGCTCTAACATGTCATTGATGTAAATTTGGGCTGTCATTGACTATCTAATGGGAAAAATATGAAGGGGTGTACTCATTCATAGAAATTCCACCCCCCACCATAACTGAACCACCATTAAAATTATCGCATTCTATTATCAAAGATTGACGGAATCTTTCGCCAGTTCTTCTCCATACTCTTTTTCTCCCATCCACCATATTAAGGCAAAACCTTGACTCATCAGTAAACAGGACATTTGACCATTCACGATTAGTCCATTCACCATAATTTTTTACGAAGTATCCCCGAGCAGCACGATGTTGAGGTAGCAATTCAAGACCTTTTGCCGGCCTCCTAGCCTTTAAGTTCATTTCTGCTAGACGTCTGTAAATCGACTGCTTACTCACTATAACATATCAAAGTTGGCGAAGATCTTCTTGAACTTTCACAGCCGTATTCGATCGATTCCATAAAATCCGCAATCTCAAAACATCTCTAGGGGAGGTTTTTCGAGATCAACTACTACTACTACGCCCATCATTCACTAAAGCAACTAATCTTGCCGTTTGTTCGAGTGTAATTTGGGGCATTTTATAACTAAAACCATTTTTTTCGTGTAAAAATGACAATCACGAAGTTAGTGAAATACATAAATGACGGACTATAACAAATTAATTGTTATGGCGACGGCAATTGTTCGTCGAATATGATCCAACATAGTCCATCCACTTGTTAAGATTTCTAATACATAATTTCCAGTTCCATTAAAAAGGACTTTTAAGGATTTTGAGTTCAGTTTTTGTCGCTGATTACGAATTTGCAGGTCTTTTTTGCGGATTTTACGGAATCGATCAAAAACACCTGTAAAAGTTCAAGAAAATCTTCGCCAAGTTCGAGATGCTATGGTTAGTGAGCAGACGGTTTGTGTACGCCTAGCAGAAGTGAATTTAAACGCTAGGAGACCAAAAGTCTAACATTATTGTTACTACCCTTAGTATAGCCTAGCAATAGTGCGAAACTGCGGGTATCACCACGTTATAGGGCCTGCGAGAAGCCCCGATATGAATGCAATAAAACATTTGTGGAATAAATTAAGAAGAGTGCGTTCTCGCGAAGTGTCTCTGGAGAGCCTAGCAGAATTGTCAGATACAACATCAAAAGAATTGGATGGTGTATATCCAATGGAAAAAATAAGAAATTTAATTTCGAGTATGCTTCAAGATAAGAAGCTATCAGAGTTGCTGTAGAGAAGCTAATATTCGGTACTAAGCACATTTTTCAAAATCTTGTCCAGTTATTGTTAGTTTAAGTTAAAAAAACATTGTCTAAGTATTTCCATTAACAACTATGCAGCTTGGTAAGGTTTCAGCAAAAAAGCTGTATTTCGGTCAATTTTAGAGATAAGTCGGTTAATAAAAAAAAAAATGTTCACAAAAGTACTAGTACGAATTTAATATGACGTAACCTATGGCGGTGTGTTAATATAAATACTACTTATTGAATTTATTTAAAAATATGGCCAAAAATCAAGTGTGGCATAGGTAAAAATTTGTAGAATATTGGTAAAAATCCAATATGATGCAACAAAATCGCGACGAAGAGAAATATTTTAGAAGACAGTATATATGTATTACTAAATGACTATGCGTACTGAACTAAATTGGATCACATTTCACAATTCCTACTAAAAGGAAAGATTCATAAAGAGGGAAGTTCCGGGTAAAGGAAATTTACAGATTTTTTTCATAATTCTTGATAAATAATATTATTTCATCATAATTATTTTAAAGGGTTTCTAAATTTATTTTTATTATTTTAATAAAGACTAATTTAAAGAAGACCTAACATATGCTTAAAACTTTTTGGTCCATCCTCCATATTTTGTAAAGTTATCTTAAAATAAAATTCCCCTTTAGGTACAGCTCATATTTTTAACATTCATATAAGGAATAGTTTAGTATCAAGTTTCGAGATCTCAGAGGTTCTCATACTTTCAGTATACTTATTATTCTCATTTCGAATAATATCCTCTATTGTTATTGTTTGCGTTATTTCCTTAGGCCATAAGCCGCTGGCTATATTCTTGAATGCCGCATTTTTAAGAGCGACTATGAAATTCTGTATTCTGAGTGCACTGTTTCGCTAACGATGTTCCAGGATATCATTCACGCTTTTCTTAATATTTGGCATTTTTCACTGTACACCGAAGAAATTCATGGATAACCGTTGAGTCAGTGAAATATATTATCTTTGTTATTTCTTGAGTATTTATCGGTCACAAATATTTTATTTTTTATCGGGCAGTCAATTATTTTTTATAATGTTTTAGGAGTTCAGAGATTCCAGACATTTTCTTGTGTGTGTTTAGATGTAGTATTATTCCCAGTATAGTAGTAATAGTAGCTTAACGTAATTTAATTAACTTTTTTACATGATTCAAGTCCCAAAAATACAGTTCTGTTCCGTACCCCAAAAACGAAAATCAACAAATGTCGATCCTTTCATGGTAATCAAATGTTTAATGGAGTTTTATGGGATGCTTTTGTGATATTTTTACGAGCTGTGCACTTGATTTTAATTTTTTTATAGTTGAATCATACATTTTATAACAGAATTTATATAAATATAAAGTTAAAATTGATACAAATCTGGAAAAAGACTAAAAAAAAACTAAACCAGAACACATAACACATTCTGTATATGCATATAATTATTTGGTAATAACTCTATATAAATCCTACAAACTGTAATTTATGTATGCAGTGTATAAGAAATAAATTAAGTTCTTTATTATTTTCCTCCATAAAATGAAGGCTTTATTAAACGAAATGGAATTTTATCGTATATTTAAACATTTTAGACGCAATTTTGTTCGGCCACATTGGATTCGTACTAAAATTTTACCAGTCTATCTCCCTTTCAGACTTGATTTTTGTGCATAATTTAAAGTCACTTCGATAAATAGTTTTTTTATACTGAACTTTTAAATATTTCATTAGGCCGCCATCTTGTTAAACCATAATGACTTTACACAAAAAATTTACCAGATTATCCCTATATCACTTTATTGTGCAAATTTCGAAGTCCATCCGATAAGTAGTTTTTAAAAATAATTTTTTTACATCTCGTGAGGCCGCCATTTTGTTTCGCCATATTGAATTTTTACTAAGCTATTAATATTCCATTCCCATATTGCTTGATTTTTAACCAAAATTTGAAGTCATCGGATAAGTAGTTTTTGAGCTATGCCGCGTACAGACAGAACGAGAGAGAGACCCGCAGATTATTATTATAATTTATTTCTCAAAGCATTACTTACGTAGTTTTCAAAAAACAAATTATGTCCTTTATTGTTTTCCTCCATAAAAAGAAGGTTTTATTCCAAGAAATGAAATTTTACCGAATATTAAATTTTCATTAGGTCGCCATTTTGTTCCGCCATAATGTCAAACATTTTATCAGTTTATCCCAATATCACAATTAATATTGCGCTTGAAGTCCATTCGATAAGAAGTTTCTTTATAAAAGGAAAGGTTTTTTTTACATTTTGTTCCACCATATTGGATTTTTACCAAAATTTTACCAAGTGGACGTCAATCGGGGAAGTAATTTTTGGGCTGTTTTTTGTAATAGCACGTTTATATCTCAGGCTGTTTAACGATTTTGCATGACTTACACGTTGGCTCTTTATTCTTTTTACTTCCCTCATAAAAGGGAAGTATTGTAATCGTGAGAAAATCACCCTCCGAGATTTTTTCACATCTTTACCTTTCACAGTACCTAGATGACGAAAAACATTTTCTCGATTTCGTCGGTACCTGGCTGTCTGTCTGTTCGCGGCAAAAAGCTAAAAAGCTACTTACCCGATGGACTTTAAATTTTGGTCCAAAATTAAGGGTCATATGGGGATGACCTGGTAACATTTTGATAAAAATCCAATAGGGTAAAACACAATGACGGCCTAGTGAACCGTTAAAAAAATGATTACTAAGAAAGGACTTATCCAATTTATTTAAAATTTTGCTCAAAAATAAAGCATTATGTAGGAATTAACTGGTAAAATTTTGGTACGAATTCAAGATGGCAGCTTAATAAAATATTTAAAAATTCAGCCTGAAATAACTACTTAATGAACTGATTTCAAATAAGTGCTAGCAACTAGTAAAAGTTTGGTACTAATTCAAGATGGCGGCCAAATAAAATTTTTATAACCTGAAAACAATCACCCTCTCACGTTTTACATATCGTCGCATTTTGGCGTCCGTAGATGCCAAAAAATATGTTTTATCAAGTCCGTCGGATTGTCTGTCTGTCTATTAGTTCGCGGCATGGCTTGAAAACTACTCATCAGATTAACTTCAAATTTTAGACAAAAATTAAGGTTCATATGGGGATGACTTGGTAATATTTTGGATAAACTCCAGTATGCCGAAACAAGATGACGGCTTAATGAAACGTTAAAAAAATTATTAATTAAAAACTAATTATCCAATTTGCAGAAAAATTAAGTAATTATGTAGAAATCAACTGGTAAAATTTTGGTACGAATACAAGATGGCCGAATAAAACGGCGACTTAATAAAACATTTAGAAATTCAGCCTGAAAAAAAAATTTAATAAACTGATTTCAAATTGTGTGCCATAAATAATTGTAGTATAGACATAAACTAGCAAAACTGTGGTACTAATTCAAGATGGCGGAAAAAATTACGGCCAAATAAATTTTTTGTGAAATCTGAAAAATCACCCTAGCAGGTTTTACATACCTTCACGTTTTAGCGTCCCTATATGTCAAAAAATATGTTTTATCAATTCGGTCGGTCCACCTGTCGCTTTGTCTGTCTGTCGGTCAGTTCGGGGCATAGCTTAAAAACTACTCATCAGAGGACTTCAAATTTTAGTTAAAAATTAAGGCTTATATAATAATATTTTGGTAAAAATCAAATATGCCGGAACAAGATGGCGGCCTATTGAAACGTTAAAAAATTATTATTAAAAAAACTAATTATCGAATTTACCTCAAATTTTGTAAAAAAATGTGTTACATAAGAATGAACTTGTAACATTTTGTAATGAATATAAGATAGCAAAACAAAATAGCGGCCTAATAAAATATTTAAAAAAACAGTCTTTATTAGGTTAATTTGATATTTTGTGCAAGCATTAAGTGTGATATAGAGATAAGCTGGTAAACAACAAAATTGCGATGTGTGTCAATGTAAAAATTACTTCCTGAATTCATTTTAAATTATGCCCAAAATCAAGTGTGGCATGAATAAGTATGTGTTGAACTAAATTGGTTCACACCTCATTATTCCGAGTAAATGTAAACGATATATATATATATATATATATATATATATATATATAAATATATATATATACATATATATAAAAATAAAACAGTCTTTATTAGGTTAATTTGAAATTTTGTGCAAGCATTAAGTGTGATATAGAGACAAGCTGGTAAAGTTGTGTTACGATTTCAAGATAGCGAAACAAAATAGTGACCAATTAACATGTTAAAAAAAAGAACGCAAAAAAATCTTTTTATTCAATTGACGGTAAATTTTGGAGAAAAATTCAATGTGATATAAGTATAAACTGGTGCGAATTCAACACGACGTAACAAAATTGCGATGTGTATCAATGTAAAAATTACTTCCTGAATTCATTTTAAATTATGCCCAAAATCAAGTGTGGCATGAATAAGTATGTGTTGAACTAAATTGGTTCACACCTCATTATTCCGAGTAAATGTAAAGGATATATATATATATATATATATATATATATATATATATATATATATATATATATATATATATATATATATATATATAAAAATAAAACAGTCTTTATTAGGTTAATTTGAAATTTTGTGCAAGCATTAAGTGTGATATAGAGACAAGCTGGTAAAGTTGTGTTACGATTTCAAGATAGCGAAACAAAATAGTGACCAATTAACATGTTAAAAAAAAGAACGCAAAAAAATCTTTTTATTCAATTGACGGTAAATTTTGGAGAAAAATTCAATGTGATATAAGTATAAACTGGTGCGAATTCAACACGACGTAACAAAATTGCGATGTGTGTCAATGTAAAAATTACTTCCTGAATTCATTTTAAATTATGCCCAAAATCAAGTGTGGCATGAATAAGTATGAGTTGAACTAAATTGGTTCACACCTCATTATTCCGAGTAAATGTAAAGGATATATATATATATATATATATATATATATATATATAAATATATATATATACATATATATAAAAATAAAACAGTCTTTATTAGGTTAATTTGAAATTTTGTGCAAGCATTAAGTGTGATATAGAGACAAGCTGGTAAAGTTGTGTTACGATTTCAAGATAGCGAAACAAAATAGTGACCAATTAACATGTTAAAAAAAAGAACGCAAAAAAATCTTTTTATTCAATTGACGGTAAATTTTGGAGAAAAATTCAATGTGATATAAGTATAAACTGGTGCGAATTCAACACGACGTAACAAAATTGCGATGTATGTCAATGTAAAAATTACTTCCTGAATTCATTTTAAATTATGCCCAAAATCAAGTGTGGCATGAATAAGTATGTGTTGAACTAAATTGGTTCACAC
The DNA here is from genome assembly GCA_030620095.1 of Kuschelorhynchus macadamiae. Lineage (NCBI taxonomy): Eukaryota > Metazoa > Arthropoda > Insecta > Coleoptera > Curculionidae > Kuschelorhynchus > Kuschelorhynchus macadamiae. Next base: position 913,622 of record JAUTXW010000450.1, read on the forward strand.
CTCATTATTCCGAGTAAATGTAAAGGATATATATATATATATATATATATATATATATATATATATATATATATATATATATATAAATATATATATATACATATATATAAAAATAAAACAGTCTTTATTAGGTTAATTTGAAATTTTGTGCAAGCATTAAGTGTGATATAGAGACAAGCTGGTAAAGTTGTGTTACGATTTCAAGATAGCGAAACAAAATAGTGACCAATTAACATGTTAAAAAAATTAACCCAAAAAATCTTTTTATTCAATTGACGGTAAATTTTGGAGAAAAATTCAATGTGATATAAGTATAAACTGGTGCGAATTCAACATGACGTAACAAAATTGCGATGTGTGTCAATGTAAAAATTACTTCCTGAATTCATTTTAAATTGTGCCCAAAATCAAGTGTGGCATAAATAAGTATGTGTTGAACTAAATTGGTTCACACTCATTATTCCTATATATATATATATATATATATATATATATATATATATATATATATATATATATATATATATATATATATATATATATATATATATATATATATATATATATATATATATATATATATATATATATATATATATATATATATATATATATATATATATATATATATATATATATATATATATATATATATATATATATATATATATATATATATATATATCTTTTATTGGTTTAATTTTTCTTTGACCAGTTTGAGTATATATTTTTATTTCAATTTTCTTGATTTAAGGTCAATTTAAAAAATTTTACACATATACTTTAGATCATATATTTGCCCATAAACATGATGTAGTTAGATAACGTTTCGACCGCACTTCGGTCTTTTTCAAATCTAAAAATGGAGAAGGGCGTAGAATTTTAATTTAGTATTTTTACATTTAATATTTTATTTTGTTAGTATTACCTTAGAACGTAAACTATTAGGGAAAGTACATTTATTTTTAATTTTATAAAAATGGAAAGTGAAAATTTTCCTTCTTACCTCAATACGTAGGATTATTCAAAACGGCACAAGATGTCACATTTCCACATATATACATACACATCGATACAATTAAAACACACGTATTATGTTAAAACATTAAGATAAGACATCACATTGGTTATTCCAGTATTGAAATATAAAATTTACTCAGGTTGTTGACGTCCTTCATATCGTTGATGGCATTTTTACTTTTTGTGTATTTTGACCATCTCAAAAATTCTCTTTTTTTAGTTTGCGGTTCGGATTTTAAGATTTTGGTGTTACTATAATCAAAGGTATGTTTTTTTGAATTTTCATGATTTGTTAGAGCCGTCGCGTTTTTTTTGTCATACTTGTGACCCTTCAGTCGGTTTTCCAAGTATTGGCTAGTTTGACCTATGTACACACTGTTGCAATCTTTGCAGGGTATTTCATAAATAACATTACTTTTTTTGTTTTTTGGGATTTTGGATTTTAATCTGGAAAAATTATTTGATAGTAGATTGGAAGCCTTGTGACAAGTTTGAATATTATATTGTTTAAATAATTTTTGAAGTGGTTGGGATAAGCCGTTTATAAAAGGTAAAGATATAAATTTTTTTGTGTTCAGACTTCAAACACAAAAAAATTTATATCTTTACCTTTTATAAACGGCTTATCCCAACCACTTCAAAAATTATTTAAACAATATAATATTCAAACTTGTCACAAGGCTTCCAATCTACTATCAAATAATTTTTCCAGATTAAAATCCAAAATCCCAAAAAACAAAAAAAGTAATGTTATTTATGAAATACCCTGCAAAGATTGCAACAGTGTGTACATAGGTCAAACTAGCCAATACTTGGAAAACCGACTGAAGGGTCACAAGTATGACAAAAAAAACGCGACGGCTCTAACAAATCATGAAAATTCAAAAAAACATACCTTTGATTATAGTAACACCAAAATCTTAAAATCCGAACCGCAAACTAAAAAAAGAGAATTTTTTGAGATGGTCAAAATACAAAAAAGTAAAAATGCCATCAACGATAAGAAGGACGTCAACAACCTGAGTAAAAATTTTATATTTCAATACTGGAATAACCAATGTGATGTCTTATCTTAATGTTTTAACATAATACGTGTGTTTTAATTGTATCGATGTGTAAGTATATATGTGGAAATGTGACATCTTGTGCCGTTTTGAATAATCCTACGTATTGAGGTAAGAAGGAAAATTTTCACTTTCCATTTTTATAAAATTAAAAATAAATGTACTTTCCTTAATAGTTTACGTTCTAAGGTAATACTAACAAAATAAAATATTAAATGTAAAAATACTAAATTAAAATTCTACGCCCTTCTCCATTTTTAGATTTGAAAAAGACCGAAGTGCGGTCGAAACGTTATCTAACTACATCATGTTTATGGGCAAATATATGATCTAAAGTATATGTGTAAAATTTTTTAAATTGACCTTAAATCAAGAAAATTGAAATAAAAAAAAAATATATATATATATATATATATATATATATATGTATATAAATATATATATATATATATATATATATATATATGTATATATATATATATATATATATATATATATATATATATATATATATATATATATATATATATATATATATATATATATATATATATATATATATATATATATATATATATATATATATATATATATATATATATATATATATATATATATATATATATATATATATATATATATATATATATATATATATATATATATATATATATATATATATATATATATATATATATATATATATATATATATATATATATATATATATATATATATATATATATATATATATATATATATATATATATATATATATATATATATATATATATTATATATATATATATATATATATATATATATATATATATATATATATATATATATATATATATATATATATATATATATATATATATATATATATATATATATATATATATATATATATATATATATATATATATATATATATATATATATATATATATATATATATATATATATATATATATATATATATATATATATATATATATATATATATATATATATATATATATATATATATATATATATATATATATATATATATATATATATATATATATATATATATATATATATATATATATATTTATATATTTATAATATAAAAAAAAATTTTAATTAGGTTATACATACTGCTCTTAGGAAGCCTATTAATTTCCAGTTTTTACTTGCTACACATTTAAAGGCACAACTACTATTATCCAAAGGTGTATGTTTGTTTGAACCAACTTCACTAACTTTCTGTTTCATTAATATTACTAAGTAAGGTTTGTTTTAGTAACCGCTTGTTTAAAAGCCCATAAAATATCATAGGTAGCAGTAAGCTGAAATAAAGTAGTGGTAAATTATCTTAACACAACATCGTTTTTATCAGAATTTCAAAATCTGAACGATTTGAACTAGTTTTTGTAAAATTTTATTGAAGCTTTCTTGAAAAGCATGTAGCATTTGACACAAGTCCTTTTAGCCCCTTTTATACGACCAAACAACGCTATGAGTTATGAAATAACATATATTTGATTTCTGCAATCAGCAATCTAACTATCAGAATATATATTTGGAAAAAATGTGTACCGCTTGTGGCACCTCTTAATGAACTTTGTGTCAGTATGCACTGTATACTCCAAAGATATTCAGATTTGGTAATATTTGTAGGTCAAATTTTAAAGGTTTGAGGTTCCCTCTAATGCTGGTACCAGTACGGTCTCGTGAGTAAATGAAATTAATAAAAACACCCAGAAATCTTGCAATATCCCTGACTTCTCCATGACCAACTAAATTC